>OU342746.1:245531680-245577700 GCA_910589775.1 Avena eriantha
ATGGCATGCTTGGGCATGCCTTCAATACGTAGACGGCTAAAATCTAAGGTTTTAGGGGTGTTTCGCACAACTACGGACGAATCGTCAGGCCAAGTGTCCAAGGAATGTGCTCTCCTTTTGCACATTGCTCCACCATGACCTCACAAGCACTCACATCCCTTTGTTTTAGAAACAACATGTTGCTTGGCCATGCACTTCCCACACTGGCAGCTTCGTTCTAGGGTAGTAGGGTGTAACGCGTCTACCGTCGGGATAGCGGCATGGCTATTGATGAATGGCCTAAACTTGGCACATGGCTACAATGACCCCACACCCACTTATATCACTTCAATGAGCAGTGATGGCATCCTTGGGCATGCCTTCGGCACGGTAGACGGCTAAAATATAGGGTTTTTAGGGGTGTTCGCACAACTACGGACGAATCGTCAGGCCAAGTGTCCAAGGAATGTGCTCTACTTTTGCACATTGCTCCACCCATTCCCTCACAAGAACTCACATCCCTTGTTTTACAAACAACATGTTGCTTGGCCATGCACATCCCACACTGGCCAGCTCGTTCTAGGGTAGTAGGTGTAACGCGTCTACCCGTCGGGGATAGCGTTATGACTATTGATGAATGGCCTAAAACTTGGCACAATGGCTTACAATGACACACCACACAGTTATATCACTTCAATGAGAAGTGATGGCATGCTTGGGCATGCCTTTGGCACGGTAGACGACTAAATCTAGGGTTTTAGGGGTTTTTCACACAACTACGAATGAATCGTCAGGCCAAGTGTCCAAGGAATGTGCTCTACTTTTGAACATTGATCCACCATTCCCTCACAAGCACTCACATACCTTCTTTTAGAAACAACATGTTGCTTGGCCATGCACTTCCCACACTGGCCAGCTTCGTTCTAGGGTAGTAGGGGTGTAACGCGTCTACCCGTCGGGATAGCGGCATGGCTATTGATGAATGGCCTCAAAAATATCACAATGGCTTACAATGACATACCACACACTTATATCACTTCAATGAGAAGTGATGGCATGCTTGGGCATGCCTTTGGCACGGTAGACGGCAAAAATATAGGGTTTTAGGGGTGTTTCGCACAACTACGGACGAATCGTCAGGCCAAGTGTCCAAGGAATGTGCTCTCCTTTTGCACATTCCTCCACCATGCCCTCGCAAGCACTCACATCCCTTGTTTTACAAACAACATGTTGCTTGGCCATGCACTTCCCACACTGGCCAGCTTCGTTCTTGGGTAGTAGGGTGTAACGCGTCTACCCGTCGGGATAGCGGCATGGCTATGGATGAATGGCCTCAAACTTGGCACAATGGCTTTAAAATGACACACCACACACTTATATCACTTCAATGAGCAGTGATGGCATGCTTGGACATGCCTTCGACACGGTAGACGGCTAAAATCTAGGGTTTTAGGGGTGTTTCGTACAACTACGGACGGATCGTCAGGCCAAGTGTCCAAGGAATGTGCTCTCATTTTCCACATTTCTCCACCATGCCATCACAAGCAATCACATCCCTTGTTTTACAAACAACATGTTGCTTGGCAATGCACTTCCCACACTGGCCAGCTTCGTTCTAGGGTAGTAGGGTGTAACGCGTCTACCGGTCGGGATAGCGACATGGCTATTGATGAATGTCCTCAAACTTGGCACAATGGCTGAAAAATGACAAACCACGCACTTGTATCACTTCAAAGAGCAGTGATGGCATGCTTGGGCATGCCTTCGATACGGTAGACGGCTAAAATCTAGGGTTTTAGGGGTGTTTCGCACAACTACGGACGAATCGTCAGGCCAAGTGTCCAAGGAATGTGCTCTCCTTTTGCACATTGCTCCACCATGCCCTCACAAGCACTCCCATCCCTTTGTTTTACAAACAACATGTTGCTTGGCCATGCACTAACCACACTGGCCAGCTTCGTTCTAGGGTAGTAGGGTGTAACGCGTCTACCCGTCGGGATAGCGGCATGGCTATAGATGAATGGCCTAAAACTTGGCACAATGGCTTACAATGACACACCACCTACTTATATCACTTCAATGAGCAGTGATGGCATGCTTGGGCATTCCTTCGGCACGGTAGACGGCTAAATCTAGGGTTTTAGGGGTGTTTCGCACAACTACGGACGAATCGTCAGGCCAAGTGTCCAAGGAATGTGCTCTCCTTTTGCACATTGCTCCACCATTCCCTCACAAGCACTCACATCCCTTGTTTTACAAACAACATGTTGCTTGGCCATGCACTTCCCAGACTGGCCAGCTTCGTTCTAGGGTAGTAGGGTCTAACGCGTCTACCCATCGGGATAGCGGTATGGCTATTGATGAATGGCCGAAAACTTGGCACAATGGCTTACAATGACACACCACACACTTATATCACTTCAATGAGCAGTGATGGCATGCTTGGGCATGCCTTTGGCATGCCTTTGGCACGGTAGACGGCTAAAATCTAGGGTTTTAGGGGTGTTTCGCACAACTACGGATGAATTGTCAAGCCAAGTGTCCAAGGAATGTGCTCTCCTTTTGAACATTGATCAACCATGCCCTCACAAGCACTCACATGCCTTCTTTTACAAACAACATGTTGCTTGGTCATGCACTTCCCACACTGGCCAGCTTCGTTCTAGGGTAGTAGGGTGTAACGCGTCTACCCGTCGGGATAGCGACATGGCTATTGATGAATGGCCTCAAACTTAGCACAATGGCTTACAATGACACACCACACACTTATATCACTTCAATGAGAAGTGATGGCATGCTTGGGCATGCCTTTGGCACGGTAGACGGCTAAAATATAGGGTTTTAGGGGTGTTTCGCACAACTACGGACGAATCGTCAGGCCAATTGTCCAAGGAATGTGCTCTCCTTTTGCACATTGCTCCACCATGCCCTCGAAAGCACTCACATCCCTTGTTTTACAAACAACATGTTGCTTGGCCATGCACTTCCCACATTGGCGAGCTTCGTTCTAGGGTAGTAGGGTGTAACGCGTCTACCCGTCGGGATAGCGGCATGGCTATTAATGAATGGCCTCAAACTTGGCACAATGGCTTAAAATGACACGTCACACACTTATATCACTTCAATGAGCAGTGATGGTATGCTTGGACATGCCTTCGGCACGGTAGACGGCTAAAATCTAGGGTTTTAGGGGTGTTTCGTACAACTACGGACGAATCGTCAGGCCAAGTGTCCAAGGAATATGCTCTCCTTTTGCACATTGCTCCACCATGCCCCCACAAGCACTCACATCCGTTATTTTACAAACAACATGTTGCTTGGCGATGCACTTCCCACACTGGCTAGCTTCGTTCTACGGTAGTAGGGTGTAACGCGTCTACCCGTCGGGATAGCGGCATTGCTATTGATGAATGGCCTCAAACTTGGCAGAATGGCTTACAATGACACACCACACACTTATATCACTACAATGAGAAGTGATGGCATGCTTGGGCATGCCTTCGGCATGGTAGACGGCTAAAATCTAGGGTTTTAGGGGTGTTTCGCACAACTACGGACGGATCGTCAGGCCAAGTGTCCAAGGAATGTGCTCTCCTTTTGCACATTTCTCCACCATGCCCTCACAAGAACTCACATCCCTTGTTTTACAAACAACATGTTGCTTGGCCATGCACTTCCCACACTAGCCAGCTTCGTTCTATGGTACTAGGGTGTAACGCCTCTACCCGTCGGGATAGCGACATGGCTATTGATGAATGGCCTAAAACTTGGTACAATGGCTCACAATGATACACCACACACTTGTATCACTTCAATGAGCAGTGATGGCATGCTTGGGCATGCCTTCGACACGATAGATGGCTAAAATCTAGGGTTTTAGGGGTGTTTCGCACAACTACGGACGTATCGTCAGGCTAAGTGTCCAAGGAATGTGCTGTCCTTTTGCACAGTGCTCCACCATGCCCTCACAAGCACTCACATCCCCTTGTTTTACAAACAACATCTTTCTTGGCCATGCACTTCCCACACAGGCCAGCTTCGTTCTAGGGTAGTAGGGTGTAACGCGTCTACCCGTCGGGATAGCGGCATGGCTATTGATGAATGGCCTAAAACTTGGCACAATGGCTTAAAATGACACACCACACACTTATATCACTTCAATGAGCAGTGATGCCATGCTTGGGCATGCCTTCAGCACGGTAAACGGCTAAAATCTAGGGTTTTAGGGGTGTTTCGCATAACTACGGACGAATCGTCAGGCCAAGTGTCCAAGGAATGTGCTCTCCTTTTGCACATTGCTCCACCATTCCCTCACAAGCACTCACATCCCTTGTTTTACAAACAACATGTTGCTTGGCCATGCACTTTCCACACTAGCCAGCTTCGTTCTAGGGTAGTAGGGTGTAACGCGTCTACCCGTCGGGATAGCGGTATGGCTATTGATGAATGGCCTAAAACTTGGCACAATGTCTTACAATGACACACCACACACTTATATCACTTCAATGAGTAGTGATGGCATGCTTGGGCATGCCTTTGGCATGCTTGGGCATGCCTTTGGCATGGTAGACGGCTAAAATCTAGGGTTTTAGGGGTGTTTCGCACAACTACGGATGAATTGTCAGGCCATGTGTCCAAGGAATGTGCTCTCCTTTTGTACATTGATCCACCATGCCCTCACAAGCACTCGCATCCCTTCTTTCACAAACAACATGTTGCTTGGCCATGCACTTCCCACACTAGCCAGCTTCGTTCTAGGGTAGTAGGGTGTAACACGTCTACCCGTCGGGATAGCGGCATGGCTATTGATGAATGGCCTCAAACTTAGCACAATGGCTTACAATGACACACCACACACTTATATCACATCAATGAGAAGTGATGTCATGCTTGTGCATGCCTTCAGCACGGTAGACGGATAAAATATAGGGTTTTAGGGGTGTTTCGCACAACTACGGACGAATCTTCAGGCCAAGTGTCCAAGGAATGTGCTCTCCTTTTGGACATTGCTCCACCATGCCCTAGAAGCACTCACATCCCTTGTTTTACAAACAACATGTTGCTTGGCCATGCACTTCCCACACTGGCCAGCTTCGTTCTAAGGTAGTAGGGTGTAACGCGTCTACCTGTCGGGATAGCGGCATGGCTATTGATGAATGGCCTCAAACTTGGCACAATGGCTTACAATGACACACCACACACTTATATCACTTCAATGAGCAGTGATGACATGCTTGGGCATGCCTTTGGCACGATAGATGGCTAAAATCTAGGGTTTTAGGGGTGTTTCGTACAAGTAGGGACGAATCGTCAGGCCAAGTGTCCAAGGAATATGCTATCCTTTTGCACATTGCTCCACCATGCCCTCACAAGCATGTAGTACAAAATGGAGGCAATTTTAAAATTGTTGAAAAAATCACATGTCTACAAAATAGACCGTTTATGCTACCTGAGAGGGCCATTACTAATAAGTCCAGGTTTTCAATTATTTTTAAATATTAAAAAAATACGCTAAGATGTCCGTATTATTAGAAACACAACCGTATTTTTTTTTCATTTTCGAACATATGGTTATTCGATTTATATTTAAATTCAAAATTAAATATATTAGGTTGGGCCGGCCCACTAGGAGGATCCGGACTATTTACCTACCACACGTACACATTTTCTTAGATGTAGCCGTCACCTCATCACATCACCTCGTCTCATATGAAACTGGACGGGAGAGAGCTTCGTCAACGACGGTCGCTAGAAGGTAGTTTCGGAGATCCTCGGTTGCCATGGCATAGGTACGTAAATTCGAAACCCTGTCAACGATCTATATTTAGGTTAACTTACTGTCCACGGACAGCACGAACATACGATAGATTTAAGAGGACGTAAATCTAATCCTCATAATTTTTTATTTCGTCGTGAAAAATTCGGATTTATAATTACCCGAATTGTTCGAAAATACAGATCTAAATGTGTTTGTCCTAGATCTAGTCTAGGATGATCACGCAAGTGCGTTTTAGCGTCGACGCAATTTTAGCCGCCGGCCGCTCCATCTCATTTTCCACGTAGGCGAATGGCCGGTGTTATCGCATGCGGACTGTGCCCTAGGGAGCAAAAATCAATTAGGCGATGGGATGCTCGGCTACTTTTGATTTTCAATTCGTACTGTAAAAGTTTAGCATTATTCATACCGTAATATGACATGAGACTTAATTATTCTTCTATATTCCGCCAGGTTCCATTACGTGTTACCCGTGCTGAGATCCGTGCTATAATCAAAAGGAAGAAAAAGGCTGTTTTTGTCAAGGGTAAGCATTTTGTGCCAATTTAATTTTGTAAGTAATTGATATATTGGATGTCGCTAATGTGTGCAATAATTAAACTAAGGTCCTAGAATAAAAAACGAGCATGATTTTGAAGGTTTCCTTGAGTTTGGAAATCGCGTGAAGATGACTGAGGAAGAATTTGATGAACTTGAGCGACTAGTCGAGGCTCACATGCCAAAAGACCCATTTTATGTATGCACCATCAAAAAATCCAACACAGTGAAAAATAAAGCTAAAATGGTAACTCTTCCGTACATATAAAAGTTTTTCACATTTATTTGTTTGCGTAAATGTGAAATAATTTGTATAACTGGTTTGTCAAATCTATGTGTAGTACTTTCCAAGGAGCTTCACCATGAAGTATATTGTTACAAACATTCAATTGCCATTAGTTATAAAAGCCCATTCCAGAGATGGAAAAGTTGCACACGTTAAGTTGGTGATGAACAAGTCCCAAGTGAATGGAGTACCTAAAGGAGGTGCCATGATTACAACAAACTGGATGGACCTTGTCAGGTAGAATGGTATGAGAGTTAACCAGAAATTCGTGTTCTGGTTCCGTCGTGGGGATGATGGTACTACGAATATACTAGTTGATCAAGTGTGAAATCAACCTCAAATTCGTGTTCTAGTTCTATATTATGTTTATGTACTCTCATGTTTGTGAAACACTTATGTAACGATTATGGCTTACTAAGTTCGGTCTATATAAAATTATTAAGTAAGCATCATTTCATGTTATGTTCACAATTTTTGATGCTTCATTTGGGTTTCTTGCCGTTAACCCATGTTACAGTTTTGCATCTGTTTTTATCTAAACCTTTTCTTATATTGCTCATTTTTCATTTGGGGTTTCTCGCCGTGAACACGTGTTGGTGATCCTTCGGTACGACTCGTATGCGCCTTACACATCGTTTGCGATGTACGTATTAAAATTACTTTAAAGATAGGAGCAACACTCTCATGTATGAAGTTGATTTGATCTGTTTATTAATTAAAGTTCGTATTGTGCATATCAAATTCAGAAAAACCCAAAATATGGTAAGACATTAAAGAATACAATAAAACTCTAATAAATAAGAAAAAACGCATAAAAATATAAAAAACAAGCCACTAAAAATTATTAACCCTGTAGGCCCAATTAACTACCTACAACTGGCCCAATGTCTCTGTAATCACCGAGGGTGTAGTTATTGGCACGTCGATCGTCCATCAACCCACGACTCAACCTAGGTAGGCCGCCTCTCACCGCTGCCTCCATTACGAGCTGCCCTCACTGTCCAACATTGCCGCCTACCTTCTCCACCCCCTCTCGTCTGTCTTCTAGGGATCGACGCTGCCTGTCACCACTTCATCCTCGCAGGACTCCCTTTCGCCATCTCTCATTCGTGCCACCCTTCGCTGCCTCTTCTCATCTGTCGTCCAGGTAATGATTCCATGTCTCATCGATTGTTTGTCGTGTATACAAGATGCTCATATAGGTTTGTGGGAATCTGCTGCAGATTTAGATGGAGAGATATTAACACATTCTCTAAATGATTTGTGCAGAATGGATGATTTAGATGGGGAGATATTTTGTAACTACATAAGATGGTCAGATTTGGTAGCCGGCTTTACAAGCGCGCAACGTGCAAGATTTACCAGCACTTCTTTGCGGCCGATGTTGGACGTGCCACGAATCACGATGCGGGAAAACTTAATCAGATTCATTATTGAGTTGTTCAATCCATCGTCCAGCACTTTCGTCATAAAAGAAGGATCAGGAGAAATAGTAGGAACTTGTGAGGACGTAGAACATATTTATGCTTTACGTAACCAAGGTTATTCTGCATTTCAAATTATAAAGGAAGATGGTCAAAATAATATGCATAACATACCCCCGTGTTTTCTCAGCAAGTCAAGCGGTAATATAGTGATAAGAGATTTGATTAATGACATAAAGACTGAGAAGGTGTCCGATGACAACTTCGTCCACAAAGCAGTGCTTGCGCTAATTGCTCTTGTCATAGCCCCATCGAGTAACATAACTGTACCTAAAATCTTCTACTATTTAGTGGAAGACGTTCCTCCTATTTTTCAGATTAACTAAAATTACTTCACACTGAAGTTTCTCATAGATAGTTTGAAGGATAGCTTTGTAGGATCTACTATGAGAGCATGGCCCAAAGGAAATCTAGGTCTAACATAGGTATATTTGTTAAGTCAAACAATCATCAGTTTTTATGTTTAGCTCTCGATGTAAAACTAAATTTATTTGTCTGTACAATTTGTTTGCAGTTTCTTTACTGGGAGAAGTTGGTGATCGTTGATGATCCTACTTATATTCCCCCTGTGTCCATTCGACCACTAATGAAAAAATGGACAGAAGACGAATCAGAAAGGAGATGTTGCTATGATTATAAGAATGGTCGAGGCCTCGGAAACAACGCTAAAGTGACGGTAGTCAGTTTAATCATTCTTTTGATATGCCACCATACGTAGCTCGTGTTTGTATTTGTAATTTGTATAATTTCTCATTTTTATAACATGCAGATCCGTAATAATATTGGGGAGCAATATAAGAAAAAGAGTGTGCAAAAACCATCAATGAATGGTGAACAGTCAAGTACAAACAAACGGGGCAGTAACGTGGACTTCCTATTCGAACGTATGACGACAGATTTGAAAAATCACATGGACATGAAGATAACACTTGTACCGCAGATATGTGCAGAGGTGATACGATCTATATTTTATGTATTGTTTCAAGTTGATGATAATGATACTACACTATGAATGAAAACTCAGTACTTAATATATTTTGTTATGCAAGAGGTTCTAAAATTGTTAAATACAAATGGTGTCATATACAAACCAACTAAAGCATCACAGTCGGACAAAGGAGAAGATGGTGAAGATGTAAAATATGTTCCCAGTGAATCACAATTAGGCAAAGAATTTGTCTATAAACATGGTAATAAAGAAGCCAACCTTGATGACATTCTGAGAAAAACATCGGTTAATTCTGAAGAAGCCATTGCGGATGATCCATTTGGTGGTGACAGTTACGTCACACCCTTGAAGGAAAAACGTATGCCGACGACTACTGTTGACATGTCAATGAACACACCAGACCACCTTCGGAAGATGGATGGTACGGAGGAGAATCCGTGGGATGTAAATGAAAATACCAAGTCTGCGTCGTCATCGGAGGTACCGTCATCCATTCTTGGTACTCAGAAGGATACACCAAATGGTGCACAGAGCGGTGTCATGCAGAACGATGCACACAACGATATGACTTGTACCACGGGGAAGGAAGATGCAAAAAAGTGTGGTAATTCTATTGATAGCGGCAAAAAGGAATTTGACAATGGTCTAGGCAAAAGGAAACATGTACCCAAGGGTAATAGTAAGTATGGCTCCCCATTATATGAGCGACAGAAACAACCGAAACGTAAATCAAAAAATACGAAAGGTATAAAGCTTTATAGATTTCATTAATTATTTTTATGCAGCAAACAAAATGGTTCATCGCGGTAACTTGTTTGTTTTCATAAATGTTATGCAGCGATGTTATTTGAACATCATAATATTGGGGAATGTTACACTATGTTAACACCTGCTGAAATAGAAGGTGCTGTGAAATATGTTTCAACTTTGGCGAAGATCCCCAAAGAAGCTGGAAAAAGGGCGTACCAGAATGCAGATGAGGCTATCTTGTCTTCGAAAAATCTTAATGATGTCCTTATAAAAGAATGGCTTAGTACTACCGTAAGTTATTCGCTAACCTATTATATTGTTATTTTACAACAAAGCAGTATGAACATGCAATCATTGTACAACTATTATTTGCAGATACTTGATGCCTACATTCTAGAGCTGGCTCCCCATCTTGACTATGATCAGCACATATGTGGACCGTTGAGGTCAACCTATCTTATCAATGAAGCCATTAAAATGTACAAAACGAAAAAAAACTTGAAAAAATTTGACGTAGAAGAAGTGCCAAGACCAGGCGCTGTAGGAAGGGTTATGAATGAATATTTTGCGCGTGACAAGGTAAAGAGTGTTGTTTTATAAATTTAATGTTATTGTTAACTATTTGGAAGCCTACATAGTACATGCTAGTGATCTTATTTTGTAGGCATATTTCCCTCTGAATATACGTGGAGAACATTATGTGACAGTTGTAATGCATAACAACAAGAAGGAGTTCCAAGTCCTTGACCCTAAGTACAATTTAACCTATTCGCATGCAGTTGTGGATGACTTGGTATTATTATCTACTTTTCTCATCAAAACCGTGTTTTCTTTTGCCATTTCACTAACTCTTAATCTTTTGCAGAAAGGACAAATTGCACTACACATATGGTGGACAAACAAAACTACACACAAACAATTTCCTGACGTCGATACTTGGCCTATTAAAAAATATGAAATTGGAAAGCAAGATGATTCGTAAGTACTTTTGAATCATATCACTTTAGCACTACTGATGTCGTAAATGAATTTTATTTCATCCTATATGGAAGCAACTCATGCGGATTATGGGTATTGCAATGCCTAGAGCACTGGGACGGAGATCATATGACTACGAACATTTCTCAGGTCTGTACACTATTCCTTTGTATAGTCGAAAAAATCAATATGATTACAATTCAATTTATAAACTCTTATAAAAGGTACTGCAGACAACAATCGAGGAATCAAGAGGACCTACCGTTGCAACGATTCTTCTGTCTAGAAGAAACAAAATAGAGGCTGTGAAAAGGAAAGTCAGATCAGTGATTAATAATAGTGTACCTTGAGAATTTACTAGTCCATGAAGGTTTCCATACCTGGAAAATTCATATTGATTTGTAAAACAGTTTATTGTTTGCATTTTTCGACAACAGTCCATATCCTGTTGTGTCGGGTCAACTCAAAACTAAGAAATGGTTTGGTTGTTTAACTTGTTTGTTTCGACCAAAATTAGTTGTTCACGTTGAAAAACTAGTTCATTTCTTTCAACCAAGCACCTTTTAATATACATAGCGTGCTCTGCATATTTTAATATATTTAGCTTGATCTGCATATTTCGGTGAAATCAAACTAAAAGGGCACGAACAAAGTATAAAAACAACGAGATAGATATAATATAGGAGGGGGCATCCCTTACAACATAGAAAACATACATAGAGGGGCATATATGCCCAAGCAAAAACATGAAAATAAACTATCTCCTCCCTATTGCTCTTGCTCCCCTCCTCGATCCCATCTCCTTGGTGCTGCCCCGGCCCTCACTCTTCCTCAGGGTTGTACGGGAGAGTGTGCATCCCGTTGACGGTGGGGAAGGTATTGTCGAAGTTCGTGAAGATGTTGAAGGTGGTGAAGAAGATTGACTCGCACCCACACCAGTAGACCTCGCCGAGGAGAAGATATGCATCATACTGATTGGTGAAGTGCACCATGAGCCCTACCGCAAGGCCTCCGAGGGCATAGTGATTTTCGAGGAGGAACATGGCCGGAGAGACAGGTCGGAGGTGGCGATAGCCAAAGCTAAGGAAGGCGTAGGCTAACTCCCTCGGGGACCTCAACATTGAGTTCGCCCATACACGGAGGGACCCCTCAACAATGACCCCGGCGGGGTAGGTCCTCTCCGGCATGGTGCGAGGCGGACGGAAGGTAGCACCATTGAACTGCATGGTGGCGGCGGGCGATGGATCTTGCTAGGCGGCGGACGGTGGACCTTAGTGAAGAAGAAGAGCTTGGCAGATGAATGGGGTGGAGTGTGGGAGAGGATGCTGTGGAGATATGGAATTTTAAATAGCCTCGAGCGCCGCTTGAACAAGATCGGTGAGTAACTGCACAACGCGTCGAATGCTCTGCGGGTGTATTGGTGCGAAACGAGGCGTGGTCGTATACATCACACGCGTCGTCTCGGTTTCCATGCTCTCTGAATCGCTGCGTCTCTAATTGATGCACTAATTCAACGAGTCTGAAACGAGCGTAGTCACTGTGTCTTAAAGTATGAAACGAGTGATGCATGCTACGTCGATCGATGTGTCCGCTCAGCTGCGTGCCCATGCATGCATGCATCCATGATGGGGACAGGGCCTAATCAGGAATCCCACGGCCCATCGGTCCAACGACCACTCCATTAGAACATGTATTAATGAGGTGGACCTTCTCCATGCATGCGCCATGCAGCATCGTAGCCTGTCTAGTGCATATCGCTGTAGCCTTGTAGCCTAGCTACTTGCACGTCTTTTTTTCGCCGCGAATTCACACGGGCGTGTCGCTCGGTCGGTCACGCGCCAAACAATTTCACACAGGGCACAACTTTCTATCACACGCCCGCAGAAAAGAGTCAATGCTCCTCGATACCGTGCGCCCACGCCTCCTTGATACCGTGTGCCCACGCCTCCTCGAAACAGTGCGCCTTAAACACGAGGGGAGAACGAAGCGACCACGACGCGCCTATATATCTGCCCCTCAACATCTCCCTCTCTCACTCGCTTGTACCAATCCATCTAACCGCTAGCCGTCGAGCCCCGCCACCACTCAGGCAACTGCTAGCCGCCGCGTACCACCACCACTCAAAGCAAGCGCTCGCCGCCCCCGCCCCTCCCCCGCCAAGATGCAGTTCAACGGTCCGACGTACCGCCGCCCCGCCATCGTGCCGGAGAGAGAGTGGCCGCACGACCGGGTCATGGAGAACCGCCTCCGCATCTGGGCCATCTCGAGGTGGAGGGGACCGTTGGAGCTGGCCCGCTTCTTCCTTGCCTCGGGCTACCGCCACCTCCCTCCCGGCACTCCACCCATGTTCTAGATCGAGCAACACTTCGACGATGCAAATGGCAACAACAACTTTTGCATCGGCCTCTACGTCACCTTCGTCAACCACTACGACGCCTACCACCTCCTCGGCCAAGTGTTCTAGCGTGGATGCGATTTCATCGCGTTCACAACGTACAATATCTTCACCGACTTCCACGGCATCTTCTCCATCAATAGCGCGGCCCACTCTCTCCCGTACATCATGGCGGAGGATGATGAGGGGTAAGACGCGTACGGAGCGGCCAAGGAGGAGCCAGGGAGCGTCCGGGGCGAAGGAAGAAGAAGACTGTTGTGTTGTGTCGTGTCGTGTCGTGTTTGTTCGTGTCGTGTATGGTTGGTACTATGGTGTCCATGGACTTGCTTTTCTACTATGTAATGGTTGATAATCGTGTTTTATTAATATATGTGCTTATAGTTCGTGCAAAAACACACTTGTGCATACTACCAAAACGGGTACACAAGTGCATAAAATAAAAGGCTCAAAATGTTATAACAGCTCATGCATCAAAAGGTTGGAAACAAAATAGAGCATAAAACAAAACTATCAGCGGGGTTTTTCTTAACACTGACAAACTAAAGAAGCAAAACAGAGTATCTCATAATAATTTGCCAGATTTCGAGTTGATTTTATTCAAGCCAAAGCCATAGACCATAGTAACATCCATGTCAGTGGGTTATAGGATAACAAAGCATCATGATTTTTACTCAAACACTGACTGTGTTGTCTAACGACCAATGATCAGGAGATAAATAAAACAGAGAGAAATTATAAGGACGTCGTTCTCCTTCCAATTCCATGAAAAAATGGCACACAGGAGCTATTTGCCCGAACAAATATCAGCAGACTATAAACGTACATCACAAATACATATTTTCACACGAACTGTCTAAAAAATAATTTCCATGTATGATACTTGAAAAATGACTACCCTTACTGCTGTAGGACATTCCTGCATGAGACGACACACAATATTAGATAATAAAGTCTAATAAAAATGTAGGAAATATATCAAGCTAATTTTCAAAACCGTACTTGGGATGATATATGCATTTTGGGTCTTCCTGTTATGTCCCTCCTGTTAAGCGCTGCACACCCGCTTCTTCCGCTCTTTGTATCCTAGCGGTCGACCGTTTTTGTTCATGGGAGAATGTTTCTCAACTGGAACTTTCTTGTTTTGCTTAGGCGCGCCCTTGGTGGATACTTTTTTAGGATCACCAACATCAAACTAGCTTGCTTGACTTGCATCTGCATTTTCATTAACTGAACTACGAGGACCATATGGTCTGCATTTATCATACCCTTGTCTTCTAGAAATAATTCCTTCAATGGTACTCTTCAGAATATCGTACTCCGCTGTGTCATTGCATGCAACATGCATAGCTTGTGAGGCCAACACATTTATACTGCTGTATTTTTTTCGCTCCTCTGGCCCAGACCAACCCTGACCAAACATATCGCTCATGCGTCTAGCAGGCAACCCAAACCTGGCATTTTTAGTGAAACGCCGCAGAGCACAGTAGTCTGGTATTGCAGTTAATTTTAAGTGATTGAGCACGCACAGTATGTGCTTGCAAGGGATTCCGTTGCGAATCATCCTTCGGCAACTACACCTTATAATTTCTGACGAGTTGGGATTGTATTCCACGTAAAACTTGTTGTCAAGATTATTTTTCCATGCGACGACAAAGGTGTACGAGTCAGATCCTAGCTTTCTTTCTAAAATCTGCATCCTGCCAATCTTTGGAGTGTCACCTTGCAAAATATAGAACACAACTAGAGTGAAGACTGTCGCAGCAGCTACCTCTAGTTCTTTGAAATCAATAACTGGCACCGAAAATGTCTGTGAAGCCGTGCAATCATCTTTGGCCTCCTTCTCATGGAGACGTGCGATGGCATTCTCGTAGTGACTAACCATGTCCACCAAGTTCATTTCCCCATCAACGTGGAGGTGAAGAGACGAGTTTAAACTTTCACTCCTCTGGTTGCTTTTCATACCCAGCCAGAACCCTTCTGAAAGATACGCAGCGGCCCATAATCTCTTCTTCGTGTACATTCTCTTAAGCCAAATTGTAGTTTTGGGTGACGTCCACTTCCTAACAAAAGCGTGCCATCGCTGCTCGAATACTTGCTCCGACGTGGTGTAATATAGAAGAGTCCTAAACTCGTTCAGTGACTTGTTAGGTAGGTGCATCTCCATATTTTTTTAAACGTGAAAGGTCCAAATACGATGGTATACACCAGTAAGTACTTCATCCACAGCGAGATCATGGCGGCATCTGCATCCATGATTACTGCCTTTGGCTTCTGCTGGCACATTGCTTTCAAGAAAGTCCGGAGCAGCCAGGCATATGTTTCTTCGGTCTCGTTTGATAGGATGGCACATCCAAATACCGTTGTTTTACGGTGATTGCTGAAGCTGACAAAGGGAGCAAATGGCAGTCTATACTTATTCATCGTGTATGTGCTGTCAAACACAACAACGTTGCCATAGTCCTGGTAATCCCGACGTGATTGAGAATCGCACCAGAACAAGTGCTGCAAACGGCCTTCATGTAGCGTGTAATCATAAAAAAAATCAGGGTCCCTCTTTTTTCTCTCTGCCATGATGTCCAAGGTTGTGTTAGCATCACCTTTATAAAGCAGCTTCCTCTTCTCCCTTGAACACATGTTGTACAAATCCTTCCTTGTAAATCCCACACCAGCAAATGAACCACCAGAGTTTCTAATCATTGATAGCATGATGATATGCTTCCTAACCCCCATGTCACACTGCGATAATATCTCAGCTCTTTGGGAGTCGTTGATCTTCCTATGGGACCAAAGAAAAGGGACTTCATCCGGTCTCGCTAACACATGATTGTGAGTGTCATCAAAACTCTGGACGATCCAAAGACCAGTTTTTCCATCAAACTTCACCACCATACATGCCTTACCGTTGCACCTAGACTCACCTCTGAGCCTATATTTGCGGCCTTCCATTGTCAGTAACTTCTTGTCACGTTTCCCTTGCTTGCAACACACAAAGTGCCTTAGACGAACAAGTCCATCATCAAACCGCCTCACTTGGTGCTTCCTAATGCCGAACCCATGATCTTTGGCATATCTGTTGTAGAAAGAATAGGTTGATGCTTCACTATGAAATGCCATTTCCATTATCTTGCAGTATAATTCTCTCTTATCATCAGGATACCCAGTGTCATTGCTACATTTATTTGAACTCTCAGTCTGATTACATGGTGTCTGCTACAAATTCGAAACCTAGCCATTAGAACTATAGTAGTATGCATGTCGGTTCGTTGATTGCTAAAAAAACAGCCTATAAATAATACCTCCCCCGTGTCAACGAAGATATCATAATTTAGTGCATCTTCACAATCATCATAATTACCCATCTCCAAGTCTGATTCACCCAAATAGTCACACTCCATACTAGAATCATTTGTTACCTGAACAATTTAGCAATATTTAGTATACAATTGCATCATACGGTGCATGACATATAAAATTGTACACCACTACACATACCTCAGTATCAACAAACATGTCCGTTTCTTCATGATCGTTAAGGCCATTGTGGAAATCGTCGGCATAGACAATCTAAATAAATCAAGCCATGATATATCATATATTATTTAATTTAACATTTAAATATCAAAGAAGAAGCTAATGTGTCCTCACATCAAACTCATCTTCGCTCCAGCCGTCTTCGGGATGCGTATTGGCGGATATGGAATCATCACCGACATGCCCGATTTGATCATCTTTCATACTAGATCTAGAGTCCTCCATCTCCTCTATCAGTGATTGTGCCACATTGCTAGAATCACCAATGCTATGTGTATCTAACAATTGCTAGAGACGAAGCATGATCATGGGGACTTACAAGATCGGAACATAAAGCCGACAATTTGGATTAGAAACCCTAGTGACGAAGACGCCGAGCCGCTGGTGCGCCTTCTACCTTCGAGGAT
This sequence comes from Avena eriantha, assembly GCA_910589775.1. Taxonomy (NCBI): domain Eukaryota; kingdom Viridiplantae; phylum Streptophyta; class Magnoliopsida; order Poales; family Poaceae; genus Avena; species Avena eriantha. Next base: position 245,548,753 of record OU342746.1, read on the forward strand.
CTACGGCGGCGGACGCGGGGTAGATAGGCGTCGCCGAGGGGAAGCAGATCCACGGGTACGAGCGACCGAGTTTTACCAGGCGGCAGAGAAGAGAAAGCTTCAGTTACGCTGAACAATGGTGCATGCATGGACATGGGAGCTAATCGCGGTGGTTAGGTCTAGGTCGACCCCACATGGGGTCGTGCCGTACGGCGTCGTCGCTCCCTGTATACAGATACGAGACTATACTGGGCTTGGATATGGGTTCTGCCTGGGACAAAAAAAACAAAGCCAACAAATCGCGCCGGACTAAAATGCCCCTAGCAGTTCAGACTTCCTCCTAAACGACGGTGCACACTGAAGCACTCCTCTTGGCTGTATTTGTACTAGGAAGCTCCTTGTATGTCTATCTTCCTAGCTTGAGTGCGCACGGTGGATTTAGCTAGCTGGTGCTGCTTCGCTCATGCATGCACGTGCTAGCTTGCCGTGCCGCCCCGGAGTAGTAGTTGCTTGCTGCTCTATTGCTGCTAGCTCGTGCGGACGTTTCGCTGGCTTGTCGCTGCTAGCTAGCAAGGACGTTTTGTTGGCTTGCCGCTTGCGAGGCGGTGCAGCGAGAGAGGCCGTTGCGAGCGCGGCAGCGCACAGGTGCGCAGGGAGTTCGCGAACGCTTGCTCGTGGACGGAGGAGGCAGCGGATGGTCGCGGCTGCCGCAGGCTCGGATGCAGTCATGCCGAAGTGGTCGTGGATGAACGCGGCGGCACAGACAACACGGAGATGGTGAGGACGACAAGCCCCCTGGCCCCTCGGCAAGACGATGGCGCGGCAGCGGCGGCGAGCCCCCTGGAACCTCGGCGAGGCGAAGGTGATGACGGCGCGGCGGCCGCCGAGCCCTCGAGAAAGTTTATGGCGCGGAGTCCACGACGACCGCGTAGAGATGGCAAGCCCCCAGGCAACTCGAAACGACGTCAGAGCCGATGATAATGAAGAGGTCCCATGCGAAACGAGCTCCGGTCGAAGCCATTAGCCCCACAGTGAGCGCCAACTATCATTGTATTGGGAACGGCACTACCTGAGAAGGTTAGATAGAGGTGTGGGGACTAGCAGGGAAGCTCTCGATGGAGTCCACGGGCGAGATTGGATACGAGCAAGTGTAACGGGACACAAGAGGTACCCAGGTTTGGAGCCCTCGTGGTGAGGTAAAACTCCTACTCCTAACGAACTGACTAAGGGTAGAATACTGAGTACAATCGCTCCTCGAGTATGTTCTAGCTAGCTTCTTAAATGCTGAGAGACCAACCTATCTGTATGTGTATCTGCCTGAGTGAATGTCCCTGGGAGTGAGAGAGCTAGCTCCCAGGGAGAGATTGATGGGTGGCTGAATGAATGAGAGAGTTCCCTCCCTAGTGCCTTATATTGGAGGCCCAAGGGACAAAGGTGGGACCCACTTGCCTAACTAGTAATATTGCATGTATCATGCATGAGGTAGTGGATAGTGGCACACTAGTCATTACATTATCTGGTAAAGTAGCATGGGCTTGGTGTCTCTAGTCTTGTCGGTCCTATCGATGCCTGCTGGCTGCACGTACGTGCCTCTTTATTCTTCTTATCTGTATGTTTCCTGCGAGGGCGTTGGGTCTACTCTTGTTGGGGGCGAGCCAGCCAGCCAGGGGATTTCGACTCTCCCGATTGATATAAGTAGGCGGCGATCCGGTCCTGGCCAGTGCTGGGCGCTGAATGGGCCAGCCGGCCTACCAGCCAGGTGCCAGCCAGACTAGAGCGATCAAGGCCCAGCGGGGGGGGGGGGGGGTTCGTCTGCGGTACCAAAGTTCGCAGGCCAGCGCATGGCGGTACCTAAGTTGCATGAAATTACCGCGTTTCGAAAAGTTGGGCCGCCAACTACTGAGAGGGGCCATTTCGAGGCAAACTCATCTCACCCCTGCCAAATTCAAACATTCTGTTAAACCGCCACGTGAAGTAGATGGTCGGGACCCTCATGTCAGTCATCTGTCCGTGACGCGAGCGCCAACGCGGCAACCTCTTAGGAAAATCAAGTAGCTAAGTGGATTGGAGGCGTTGACCAATTTCACAAATCCATTCCCAGCTTTCCCCTAGCACCGGTGGCGTCGGAATCCACCCTCCAGGCAGGACGGTCCCTTCGGACATTTGACTTCCGGCGCCAAGTTGCTGCGCCCAGTTGCTGTGCCCAGTCGCTGATCCCGAGCTCGAATGGCGCATGCCGTAGCCGGCGTTGCGAGGCTCTTGCCCGCCTCCGCCGCCGACGAGCCGAGCAGTTCGGAGGATGGCAGATCCTACTTTCAAGGAAGAAGAAGTTCTGGTCTTGGCTACAAGCAGGTGAGCTACCCTTCTCTTTACTATTCGCACTAATTATGACTGCTAGCTGGCTATTGAACGTCAAATTGTTTGTTAGCCCAACGCTGACAAACATATTTTTTTCAAAGTTTTTTGTCAAGTGGGATCTGCGTGGACCCTCCTTACCTGGTTACGGTAGTCCTCTACAGGTACGACTCTAAGGGAAAGTGGTATTGACACCATTGTTTCACGATGGAAGAAGCGCCTGTGTAGATCTGCACTATATCTGGTATGGTTGCTGCTCTGCGTAATCATGTTGAATTATGGCCGAAGCAGACTGCAAAGTTCAGCTTCGTGGATGAACGTGGCATCATGGTTCCTATAACGTGTGACAGTCAGCTAATTGGGTTGATGAAAAGGTATGCTTTGGCTGCCATGTTTGTGCTGAAATGTGATGTACTGGATGTGGAAGCTGCTGCAACTGGGAGTCGCCGTTCTATTCTTGGGCAGGGTGGTTACTCGAACCCAATTAGCTCCTGGTAAGCAAAGGTCTCTTGGGGTTCGCATGTTTGTGCTAAATTGTATTTTTTGTTTTATTTACTCTGTAGATATTGGACAGTTATGCAACAGTCTTGTTTCTTTGACAGGAAGCGCCGCAAGGTTAGAAACATGACTGCCGGGTCGGTCATTTTGCTGCCCGAAGAAATTAAAAACGAGTGAAAAGATGATGCTAGACACGATTCTGGTGCCCATTGTCCCGGCGATGCAGAGTACGTGAAGCTAAGAAAATTGGCACCGAGGAAGAGGAAGAAGGCAGGAAATAAAGAAGCCAGTGGACGTGAAGGCTTGGCACCCAGGCTGCGGAAGAAGGCTGCTGGCAATGAAGATGCATAGTAATGTGTTGAACTTGAACCTATATATGTAATTCTGTTAAATTCTGGAGCTCTGTGTGTGGCACGTTGCTGGGCGAAACAATCTACCCACGTTCTCTGAGTAAAATGTACCATGACTTAGGGTTTGGAAATGCCCGAGTCAGTAGTTGAATCCGAAATTGTGATTGTGCCACTGCTATCTGAAAAGAAGGATCCACTGGTTCCACGATTGCTGAGGGGAAAGAGGTCTCCAAATACGACTGAATGTAAGTGGCACAGAAATAAATTATTTAAGCTACCACACTCCACGAAGCAACAACTTATTTCAGATGCTTCACAATGATGTGGCAACATAAACAACAATGTTCTCACCGATAATGCCTAGATGAGGAGGAAATCGGTACCACTTTCTAGCCTAATCTTGAGCCCGTCTATCTCACCGCCTCTCTGCTCCTGCATCCCCTACATCTGGCAAAGCTCCCGGATCTCCAGTAACCGGGTGTACGTGCTTCCACTTTATAAATTGTGGTTGTGCCATTTGCATGCGGCCAAATCCACATAGATTACATTTAAACAAACCACCAATGTCAGAATACACTAGTAGAAAAGGGGTCTTTGGTCCACGGTCACGTTCCCAATCCGGGACAGAGATCTAAATCGAGGCAGAAATTGATCTAAATTACAAATTCTTCCACAAATTAATCGAGACAGAGATCTAAATTGAGGCATTTCATTAATTCAACCACAAATGCTTCTAAACAAAGGTGTGATTTCACATCCTACATTAATTCAACCACTAGTCAACAATTTCACTTCCGTTGCCGCTGTCCTCCGAGCCGCCGGCTTCCTCGTCGTCGTTGGACGGAACCTCCACGATTTCCGCATTGTTCGTGAGACGGAGCACCTCTTCGCGGCGAGCGGCGGCGATGACGGTGTACTTGGTCCGTCCAGGGATGGACCAGAACCTCTCCCGCCCTTCTCGGCTGCAGAGATCTTGGTGAACCACGCGCCCATAAACGATGCGGTTGCCAATCTTGGCCTTCCGCTCCTTCTTGAACAGCGACGGCCAGTACGGGCTGGCCGCCGCGTACCGGGGCAGCGCCCTCTTCCACGCAGGCATATGGCGGTGGCGTGCCTCGATTTCGCTCTCCATCACGGCTCCGCCGAGGACGAGGAGCGGAGCCACCGGCACCCCCGCATAGATGATGCGCCATCCGTGGGGCACCGTCGCGGCCGGCGATGCGAGAATGTCGAAGTGCGCGAACATCACCGCCTCGTAGAAGTTCAGCGAGGGCATCTCCATGGCGGCACGGTGGAGATTGGAGAGGGAGCGAGGGGGTGGACGACGAAGTGACAACGCGGTGGAGATTGGAGAGGGCGAGGGGATGGACGACGAAGCGACGTGCTGTGGCGCCTCCTATTTGTACACGAGGACGACGAAGCGACAAGTATCCAAGGGGCATTGGTCAGACAAAAGGAAGTAATGCAGGGTTAAGACAGATTAACGGGCGACCAATTTTTTTACTCCCAAGACTCCGGGGCCAATAGTTCAGACCGCTAGGTCAACAAGTACAACTATTACAACTTAAAAAAAGTTACGGAGCTCAAGCTAAATAGAACTAGTTATCACACATCTCCTTGATCTTCCTAATCTTAGCCCGATGCGCATCTTCCTGTGAGAGAAAGGATCGAATCGTCTGCTCCTTCCTTTTAGCATCTTCCTTGCACAGCTTCAATTGTTTCTCTGCATTTTTCCTCATGCACTTGTCAATACTCGTAGTTGTGAACTGCAGGACTTTGGCCTGGTGAAGATCCTTCCTTGCTTGAGCCAGTTCTTGCTCTGCTTTAGCCGTCAAGGCCAACGCTATGTCCCTCTCCTTGTCGACTTTGCTAACCTTGTCTTCCACCCACCTGAGATCTTGCTTATGCTTGGTCGTGTCAACTGGTTCCCATAGCTTCATCTCAACACTGTCAAGAAGTGAGCTGAATGCGGATTCTTTCAACTCAACAATCATTTCCCATAGTTTGTCCAGCGTTTTCTGCATCGATTTGGGCCACTCTGGATCTACCCATTTGACAACACCGCAACTTCCGCCTCGCATCATTGCACGATGTCCTTGACACCGTAGAAACCTCCTGCCTTCGAACGCTACAAATTTAGCGGGCACATATCCATGTTTACATACCATAGGATTGTCTTCATCTGCTAAACCATGATAGTCGGCGTCATACATCGTCTGGTTGGCCTAACACATGATACGCGCATGAGTAAATGGAGTAGATCTAGCTCAAAAAATAGATAACTAGCCATGGATGATAGAGATAGATGAGACGACTCACGTCAAAATCATCATCCCTGTCGTCACGACGCGTTTCCTCATCGTCTCCCCTTGAACCCATGGCGAGAGGCGAGGGGGGTGGCTGCCGGAGAGGGGGTTGTGATGGAGGCGCCATCGGCTTGCGGCTACGATAGGATGGGAGTGAAGTGGGGAAAGTGGCTTCGAGGGGAAGGAAGAGAAGTACGAGGAGGAAGAGAAGTATTGGGGACGTGACACTAGGATATGGCCCACTCAACTCGTGAGTCGTGACACTCGCATCAAGGGAGCCCCCGGTGTTGCCAGTTTGTCCAGAGCAAGCGTGGCCAATCATGCCGCAGAACAGACTACTCGCGGATCGATCTCACGAAAACCATCCCAATCGTCCAAGCGCCCCGATCGAATGGTATGTAACAATCGTCAAGCAGAACAACTGTGTTAGGGCATGCCTTCTAGAATACTCGGTCTAACGCTAAGGTTAGGGCTCTCCTAAGGTTAATTAGGATCCATATGTGGTTTATGAAAAGAACACGCATCCAATGACACTGGTGGATCCATGTGTGGTTTGTGAGAATAACACGCATGCAATGACACGGGTGGATCCATGTGTGGTTTATGAGAGGAACACACATGCAATGACACTGGTGATATGTGGTTTTTGAAAAGAACACACATGCAATGACACTAGGTGTGGTTCATGAGAATAACACATATGCAATGACACTGGTGTATCCTTATGTGGTTTGTGAGAATAACAGACATGCAATGACTAGATGTGGTTCATGAGAAGAACACACATGCAATGACACCGGTGTATCCATGTGTGGTTTATGAGAGGAACAAACATGCAATGACACTAGGTGTGGTTCATGAAAAGAACAGACATGCAATGACACTGGTGGATCCATGTGTGGTTTGTGAGAAGAACAAACATGCAATCACACTTGGTGGATCCATGTGTGATTCATTAGAAGAACACACATACAATGACACTGGTGGATCCATGTGTGGTCTGTGAGAGGAACACACATCCAATGACATTGGGTGTGGTTCATGATGTGGTTTGTGAGAAGAACACACATGCAATGACTCTAGCTGTGGTTCATGTGAAGAACACACATGCAATGACACTGGTGGATCCTTATGTCGTCTGTGAGAGGAACACACGTCCAATGACACTAGGTGTGGTTCATGATAAGAACACACATGCAATGACACTAGGTGTGGTTCATGATATGGATTGTGAGAAGAACACACATGCAATGACTCTAGCTGTGGTTCATGAGAAGAACACACATGCAATGACACTGGTGTATCCTTATGTGGTTTGTGAGAAGAACACACATGCAATGACACTGGTGATATGTGGTCTGTGAAAAGAACACACATGCAATGACACTGGTGGATCCATATGTGGTTTGTGAGAGGACACACATGCAATGACACTGGTGGATCCATGTGTGGTTCATGGGCAGAACACACATGCAATGACACTGGTGATATGTGGTTTGTGAAAAGAACAGACATGCAATGACTCAAACTATGGTTAATGAAAAGAGCATACATGCAATGACACTGGTGGCTCCATGTGTGGTTAATGAGAAGAACACACATGCAATGACACTGGGATTGGTTCATGATATGGTTTGTGAGAAGAACACACATGCAATGACTCTAGCTGTGGTTCATGAGAAGAACACACATGCAATGACACTGGTGTATCCTTAAGTGGTTTGTGAGAAGAACACACATGCAAGGATTCTAGCTGTGGTTCATGGAAAGAACACACATCCAATGACTCTAGCTGTGGTTCATGAGAAGAACACACATCCAATGACACTGGTGGATCCATGTTTGGTGTGTGAGAGGATCACACATGCAATGACTCTGGTGGATCCATGTGTGGTCTGTGGGAAGAACAGACATGCAATGACTCTAGATGTCGTTCATGAAAAGAGCAGACATGCAATGACACCGGTGGATCCATGTGTGGTCTACGAGAGGAACACACATCCAATGACTCCGGTGGATCCTTATGTGGTTTGTGAGAAGAACACACATGCAATCACACTGGTGATATGTGGTCTGTGAAAACAACACACATGCAATGACACTGGTGGATCCACATGTGGTTTGTGGGAAGGACACACATGCAATGGCACTGGTGGATCCATGTGTGGTTCATGGGAAGAACACACATGCAATGACACTGGTAATATGTGGTTTGTGAAAAAGAATAGACATGCAATGACTCTAACTATGGTTAATGAAAAGAGCAGACATGTAATGACACTGGTGGATCCATGTGTGGTTAATGAGAAGAACACACATGCAATGCCACTGGGTGTGGTTCATGATATGGTTTGTGAGAAGAACACACATGCAATGACTCTGGTGATATGTGGTTCATCAGAAGAACACATATGTAATGACACTGGCGATATGTGGTTTGTGAAAAGAACAGTCATGCAATGACTCTAACTACGGTTAATGAAAAGAGCAGACATGCAATGACACTGGTGGATCCATGTGTGGTTAATGAGAAGAACACACATGCAATGACACTGGGTGTGGTTCATGATATTTTTTATGAGAAGAACACACATGCAATGACACTGATGATATGTGGTTCATGGGAAGAACACACATGCAATGACTCTAACGGTGGTTCATGAAAAGAGAAGACATGCAATGACACCGGTGGATCCATGTGTGGTCTATGAGAGGAACACACATCCAATGACACTGGCGGATTCTTACGTGGTTTGTGAGAAGAACACACATGCAATGAAACTGGTGATATGTGGTCTGTGAAAAGAACACACATGCAATGACACTGGTGGATCCATATGTGGTTTGTGAGAGGACACACATGCAATGACACTGGTGGATCCATGTGTGGTTCATGGGAAGAACACACATGCAATGACACTGGTGATATGTGGTTTGTGAAAAGAACAGACATGCAATGACTCAAACTATGGTTAATGAAAAGAGCATACATGCAATGACACTGGTGGCTCCATGTGTGGTTAATGAGAAGAACACACATGCAATGACACTAGGATTGGTTCATGATATGGTTTGTGAGAAGAACACACATGCAATGACTCTAGCTGTGGTTCATGAGAAGAACACACATGCAATGACACTGGTGTATCCTTAAGTGGTTTGTGAGAAGAACACACATGCAAGGATTCTAGCTGTGGTTCATGGAAAGAACACACATCCAATGACTCTAGCTGTGGTTCATGAGAAGAACACACATCCAATGACACTGGTGGATCCATGTGTGGTGTGTGAGAGGATCACACATGCAATGACTCTGGTGGATCCATGTGTGGTCTGTGGGAAGAACAGACATGCAATGACTCTAGATGTCGTTCATGAAAAGAGCAGACATGCAATGACACCGGTGGATCCATGTGTGGTCTACGAGAGGAACACACATCCAATGACTCCGGTGGATCCTTATGTGGTTTGTGAGAAGAACACACATGCAATGACACTGGTGATATGTGGTCTGTGAAAAGAACACACATGCAATGACACTGGTGGATCCACATGTGGTTTGTGGGAAGGACACACATGCAATGGCACTGGTGGATCCATGTGTGGTTCATGGGAAGAACACACATGCAATGACACTGGTGATATGTGGTTTGTGAAAAAGAACAGACATGCAATGACTCTAACTATGGTTAATGAAAAGAGCAGACATGTAATGACACTGGTGGATCCATGTGTGGTTAATGAGAAGAACACACATGCAATGACACTGGGTGTGGTTCATGATATGGTTTGTGAGAAGAACACACATGCAATGACTCTGGTGATATGTGGTTCATGAGAAGAACACATATGCAATGACACTGGCGATATGTGGTTTGTGAAAAGAACAGTCATGCAATGACTCTAACTGTGGTTAATGAAAAGAGCAGACATGCAATGACACTGGTGGATCCATGTGTGGTTAATGAGAAGAACACACATGCAATGACACTGGGTGTGGTTCATGATATGTTTTATGAGAAGAACACACATGCACTGGCACTGATGATATGTGGTTCATGGGAAGAACACACATGCAATGACTCTAACGGTGGTTCATGAAAAGAGAAGACATGCAATGACACCGGTGGATCCATGTGTGGTCTATGAGAGGAACACACATCCAATGACACTGGTGGATCCTTACGTGGTTTGTGAGAAGAACACACATGCAATGACACTAGTGATATGTGGTCTGTGAAAAGAACACACATGCAATGACACTGGTGGATCCATATGTGGTTTGTGAGAGGACACACATGCAATGACACTGGTGGATCCATGTGTGGTTCATGGGAAGAACACACATGCAATGACACTGGTGATATGTGGTTTGTGAAAAGAACAGACATGCAATGACTCAAACTATGGTTAATGAAAAGAGCATACATGCAATGACACTGGTGGCTCCATGTGTGGTTAATGAGAAGAACACACATGCAATGACACTGGGATTGGTTCATGATATGGTTTGTGAGAAGAACACACATGCAATGACTCTAGCTGTGGTTCATGAGAAGAACACACATGCAATGACACTGGTGTATCCTTATGTGGTTTGTGAGAAGAACACACATGCAAGGATTCTAGCTGTGGTTCATGGAAAGAACACACATCCAATGACTCTAGCTGTGGTTCATGAGAAGAACACACATCCAATGACACTGGTGGATCCATGTGTGGTGTGTGAGAGGATCACACATGCAATGACTCTAACTGTGGTTAATGAAAAGAGCAGACATGCAATGACACTGGTGGATCCATATGTGGTTTGTGAGAAGGACACACATGCAATGACACTGGTGGATCCATTTGTGGTTCATGGGAAGAACACACATGCAATGACACTGGTGATATGTGGTATGTGAAAAGAACAGACATACAATGACACTGGTGGATCCATAGGTGGTTTCTGAGGACACACATGCAATGACACTGGTGGATCCATGTGTGGTTCATGGGAAGAAGAACACACATGCAATGACACTCGTGATATGTGGTTTGTGAAAAGAACAAACATGCAATGACTCTAACTATGGTTAATGAAAAGAGAAGACATGCAATGACACTAGTGGATCCATGTGTGGTTAATGAGAAGAACACATATGCAATGACACAAGGTGTGGTTCATGATATGGTTTGTGACAAGAACACACATGCAGTGACTCTGGTGATATGTGGTTCATGAGAAGAACACATATGCAATGACACTGGTGATATGTGGTTTGTGAAAAGAACAGTCATGCAATGACTCTAACTATGGTTAATGAAAAGAGTAGACATCCAATGACACCGGTGGATCCATGTGTGGTTAATGAGTTGAACACACATGCAATGACACTGGGTGTGGTTCATGATATGGTTTGTGAGAAGAACACTCATGCAATGACACTAGTGATATGTGGTTCATGGGAAGAACACACATGCAATGACTCTAACCGTGGTTCATTAAAAGAGCAGACATGCAATGACACCGGTGTTCCATGTGTGATCTATGAGAGGAACACACATCCAATGACACTAGTGGACCCGTACGTGGTTTGTGAGAAGAACACAGATGCAATGACACTAGTGATATGTGGTCTGTGAACAGAACACACATTCAATGACACTGGTGGATCCATATGTGGTTTGTGAGAAGGACACACATGCAATGACACTGGTGGATCCATGTGTGGTTCATGGCAAGAACACACATGTAGTGACACTGGTGATATGCGGTTTGTGAAAAGAACAGACATGCAATGACTCTAATTATGGTTAATGAAAAGAGCAGACATGCAATGACACTGGTGGCTCCATGTGTGGTTAATGAGAAGAACACACATGCAATGACACTAGGTGTGGTTCATGATATGGTTTGTGATGAGAACACACATGTAATGACTCTAGCTGTGGTTCATGAGAAGAACACACATGCAATGACACTGGTGTATCCTTATGTGGTTTGTGAGAAGAACACACATGCAAAGATTCTAGCCGTGGTTCATGGAAAGAACACACATCCAATGAGTTTAGCTGTGGTTCATGAGAAGAATACATATCCAATGACACTGGTGGATCCATGTGTGGTCTGTGAGAGGATCACACATGCAATGACTCTAACTGTGGTTAAAAAAAATAGCAGACATGCAATGACACTGGTGGGTCCATATGTGGTTTGTGAGAAGGACACACATGCAATGACACTGGTGGATCCATGTGTGGTTCCTGGGAAGAACACACATGCAATGACACTGGTGATATGTGGTCTGCGAAAAGAACAGACATGCAATGACTCTAACTGTGGTTAATGAAAAGAGCAGACATGCAGTGACATTGGTGGATCCATGTGTGGATTGTGAGAAGAACACACATGCAATGAACTCTAATGGGTCCATGTGGTTTATGAGAAGAACACACATCCAATGAACTCTAGTGGATCTATCTTGGCATAATTTGATGAATGCCACAATGTATTTCATTGTATAAGACACTCACTTTCCATTTTTATACTACTAAGTTTTGCCCTTGTTTTTATGTGGTACTACTCAGTTTTGCCCCCCTCTCTCTATCTTTCGTAGAAGCCCAAACCTGTGCTCACCCTGTCTGCTACTCCCTGATTGGTTGTCAAAGGTGTCATGCGGATCATGCGCACCAACCGTTGATTCTGTGCGATCCAACAATGATCGTTGCACATATCGTGCCCTTCACAGTATAGCATGAGACAGCACAGACATCTCCCTCAGCGAGACTTCTACAAGAAGGAACACAATGATGTCCATGGAAAAAGTCGTCGAGCAGTCATGTCATGTTTAGTCAAGTCTGGAAAGCCTACTACTGCTACTACTACGCCACAACGCATGCGTCATCGAGTGCACGGTCGTCGATGGACAGTTGCAATTTATTGCCACTTGATTTTAATAAGAAATATCCCATTTTTTACACAGCGGCTCTCAATCGCCAATTTTAGGGCCGTGTCAAACTTCGTACATAGAAATTGTGTATGCGCCCTTTGCATGCGGCTCAATACAGAACTGCCATGCATGGCCCAGGAAAAAAACTTGACGTATCATGCACGTTTCGCGGTGCACGGTGCAGTAGACTACGCGGCGCATTGCACAGTGGTGCAACGAAACATGCTTTGCTTCCATCCACCTTAACTATAGAGCCCCTCTCCGCACACGCACTCTCACTCTCGCTCACTTTCCCCACGCAACCCTCTCCACTATCCCACCAGCATCTGCAAACTCTCGAGAATACCCCGTCTGCTCTAGCGATGGCCGAGGAGGATAAGGTGGCCATCGTCGCCTCTGTGGCCGCTGACGAGGAGGCCCTTGTCTCCTCGCCGGTCCCCCTTGACACGTTGAAAGCAGCCACCGTCCCTGTCCAGGCCCCATTCGAGACATCGATGGCAGCTGCCGTTCCCGTCTAGGCCCCCGTCCCCACTACCAACAGAGGCACCGAAGAGGAGCCCCACGCCGGTGAGGAGGCCCCCGCCGGTCACAAGCAGATCAAGCACTTCTTGGGCACCTACGATCTAGATAAGTACATCGCTCCACTGAACCCCTACAACACCGGCATCGACGACCCATGGTCGGAGGTAACTAGGGTTTGCTCCCCTCCCTTGGTTCTTCTACCGTTCCCATCGTTGGATGCTAGACGTTTATTAGGATTTGCTTGTTTGCATTTAGATTGCTCGATCTTCTTACATCATCTAGTCCCCCATTTTCCTTTTCTTCCAATAGGTTTTCGGCAGCAACGTCTGCAGCGATGACGAGTCCATACACACCAAGACTCGTCAGGTGCTGAGGAGGCTGCGGGCCGGCCAGTACGATGCCTTCTTCAGGGGCGGTCCCTGGCGCTGCCCCTTCCGCAAGGGGATCAACTTCTGCTGTGTGACTCTTGCCGGCGGCACCGACTTCATCTCCTTAATGAAGCATGCAGACGCCACGGGCTCCGGCATCAACAAAGGCGGCATGCGCGAGATCGTGGAAATCAACACCTACATCACTGAACACCGGGCTCTCGGCATTCACCTCCGAAAACTCCAGCGGTTGGCCATCAAAGAGGGTCGCATTCCTCCAATTAGGCCCAAGCCCCCCAAGATCAAGGTACTGGGCAGCAAGAAGTGGCGGAGGCGCCGGAGGGAGGCAGAGGTGCTAACGAATGAACAGGTCGGATGTCTCCCTGAATGTACCTACCACTGCGGCTGCCGCTGCTAAGCAGCTTCTTTTGATTTTCTATATTTTGCTTGCATCCTATTTCTAGCTGAATGCATCGAACCTCGTTAAGCAACCTACTTTCTATCGCTATATCCTATTTAGCTGCGCACAACTATATCTACATTTGTTTTGTTTTCTGAATGAATGTATTCTGCCTGGTGTGATTTGCTGCTCTAGACTTGCTACCTGATCGGAGGTAAAAAGAGGTCCAAAAGGGAACGAATTATCAAAGAGAGAATCTTCTCTAGATTTGCTACCAATTTTGGAAAAATGAAACATATTTGTTTAGCGAGAGAGGAAAAGGGTACTCTTTCAAACTTCCAGTTAACGAGCTACCATCTTGACGAGGCCGGATCTTGATGTCTCCCTCTACAAGAAGGAACACGATGCCGTCCATGGAAAAAGTCGTCGAGCGGTCATGTCACGTTTAATCAAGTCTGAAAAGCCTACTACTGCTACTACTACGCCACAACACATGCGTCATCGAGTGCACAGTCGTTGATGGACAACTGCAATTTATTGCCACTTGATTTTAATAAGACACATCCCATTTTTTACGCAGCGTCTCTCAATCTCACTTCCAACTGAGGCCCACCGTAAGAATCTTGCATGCGCTAGCCGGAGGCCGAACAGCTGAGCTCGATGAGACCTAACGTCTCCGGCTTCATCGAGTCACTCGTAGCCATCAACACATCCCTTTACCCGATCTATCACAACCCCACAAATCTCGCCGTACAGCCTCCTACCTTCCCCTCTACATTTCCACTTTTAACTATCGCCAACTTTAGGGCCGTGTCAAACTCCGTACATAGAAATTGTGTGTGTGCCCTTTGCATGCGGCTCAGTACAGAACTAACATGCATGGCCTGGGAAAAAACGTGACGTACCGTGCGCGTGTCGCGGTGCACGGTGTAGTAGACTGCGCGGCGCGTTGCACGGTGGTGCAACAAAACGTGCCTTGCTTCCATCCACCTTAACTATAGAGCCCCTCTCCGCACACCCACTCCCACTCTCGCTCACTCTCCCCACGCAACCCTCTCCACCGTCCCATCAGCATCCACAAACTCCCGAGGATACCCTGTCCGCGCCGGTGATGTCTGAGGAGGATAAGATGGCAATCGTCGCCTCCGAGGCCGCCGGTGAGGAGGCCCCTGTCTCCTCGCCGGTCCCCTCGATGCTTTGAAAGCAGCCGCCGTCCCTGTCCAGGCCCCAGTCGAGGCCCCCGCTGGTCACAAGAAGCTCAAGCACTTCTTGGGCACCTACGATCCAGATAAGTACATCGCTCCGCTGAACCCCTACGACACCGGCATCGATGACCCATGGTCGGAGGTAACTAGGGTTTGCTCCCCTCCCCTGGTTCTTCTACCGTTCCCATCGTTGGATGCTAGATCCTTGTTTATTAGGATTCGCTTGTTTGCATTTCGATTGCTCGATCTTCTTACATCATCTACTCACCCATTTCCTTTTCTTCTAATAGGTTTCTGGCAGCGATGTCTGCAGCGATGATGAGTCCATTCACACCAAGGCTCGTCAGGTGCTGAGGAGGCTGCGGGCCGGCCAGTACGACGCCTTCCTCAGGCGCGGCGACTACAGCCGCCCCTTCCACAAGGGGATCACCTACTGCTTGACGAGTTACACCGGCGGCACCGACTTGAACACCTTACTGAAGCATGCAGAGGCCGCGGGATCCGGCATCCACAAAGGCGGCAAGCGCGAGACCGTGAACGTCAACGCCTACATCGCTGAACACCAGGCTCTCGACATTCACCTCCGAAACCTCCAGCGGGTGGCCATCAAAGAGGGTCGCATGCCTCCAATTAGGCCCAAGTCCCCCAAGATCAAGGGACTGGGAAGCAGGAAGTGGAGGAAGCGCCAGAGGGAGGAGGCGGAGGCGCAGGCGCTTGCAGGATGTGCCTGTAGCTATGGCGGCTGCTGCTGCTGCTAAACAACTTCTTTCTAGCTATATCCTATTTCTGGCTGAATGCATCGAACCTCGTTAAGCAACCTACTTTCTATCGCTATATCCTATTTAGCTGCGCACAACTATATCTACATTTGTTTTGTTTTCTGAATGAATGTATTCTGCCTGGTGTGATTTGCTGCTCTAGATTTGCTACCTGATCATAGGCAAAAACAGGTCCAAAAGGGAACGAATTATCGAAGTGAGAATCTTCTCTAGATTTTCTACCAATTTGGACAAAATGAAACATATTTGTTTAGCGAGAGAGGAAAATGGAACTCTTTCAAACTGCCAGTTAACAAGCTACCATCTTGACAAGCTACAAGACACATACATAAACATAACACAATGAGGGTTAAATTTATTTTACTAGTATCACTTGAGGCGCTAGACATCTTGACAAGATAACTGATTTCCACAAAATAGAAACATAGCACTGACAAGTAAAATTTAATTCACTTCTCATCAGACCACATGAGGCGCTTGCCATCGTTCCTAGGCAACAAAATGCGACCATTCCAGGTACTCCACAGCTCACGAAATGCTTAGTCCCACCTGGGATCTGACTTGGCTTCCCTATCTTTAGCGCCTTGCGGCACAATTAGCGGTGCATCACAGGCCTGATTGTTGCCGCTAGAAGATGATGCCTCTCTGTTTGTTGCTTCAGCTGCAACCTCTCTGTCAGCTGCTTCTGCTTCAGCTGCAAGCTCTCTTTCAGCTGCTTCTGTAGCTTCTCTGTCAGCTGCTTCAGATGCAGCCATTTTCTTTGCATATGCAGCTTCAAACTCAGCTATTCCGCATTTTCTACAAAGGGCTCCCCTAAGCTCATCTTCCCTCTTGCAAATAGGGCAAAACACGAGGTAACATAGAAAAAATGGATCTTCTTGTACAGCTGGTAGGTCACGTAAGCATCTATGGCTGCATACTTCAGGTTTATATCAGACAACAGCCACTCATCCCAGAAATCGTGCCTATCCGTAGGGAAATCTTCCTTCATTTTGTCGTACGACTCATCGAGGATTCTAGTTGCGAGTGATGCCATTCCATCCTTCCTCGAGCCCCCTAGGATCTTGACAAGACTCTCAATATCGATCTAGTTGTGCGCAGGAATTATAATTCCCTCTTGATAAAGTTTCGAAAAATTAGTTGTTTTGTCAACAGTGCAGAAAACAATTCCCTTTTCTACAAGGAACTGGCACAGCGCCGGACAATTCCCGTCAGTCCTGAAAGTATGTAGTTTGTCATCACCAAAATGTGTAACTACAAATATTTTGTTAATGCAAGATCATCATCTGAATATAATTTTGAAAAGTTTAGTAAATGCAAGATCAAGACTCTCAACATTGTCTTGTCATAATTTATTCGGTTTTGCTATTTCTCAGTCGACTGAACGAGTTGCACATTTCTTTTAACTATGGTTGCACTTTTCTTAGGTGATTGAGACTAAAGAAAATCTCAGTCGATTGAGACATAGGCAAACCCTAATTTATTTGGTCCTAAATAAAATCCAGTAGTTGCAAGATGAGCAAGTGGATAAAAAACAAGAGGAGAAAACCCTAAACGCGGTTAGCTACAGAGAGTAGATCAACAAACCAGGAGAGGTGGTATACGAGGACATGTTTCCGCATGGCCAGTTGAACAACGGCGACTTCACTCCCTTCATATGGGTGCTCCGGGGTGTACTCGAGGTCCAATCCCACAAACTTGTCCTCGTCTATCCCAAGCCAACCCTCGTACATCCTCAAGACACGCACCACTGTCTCCTCCTCATTGGTGTAGACACCGTCTATCTTCTTATTGTCATGGGTAGTGAAGCTTGTCTCTAGAGTGCGACGACCTTCCATGGCGGCAAGGAGAAGACGGGAAGAAGACAGATGACAAGAAGAAGAAGAGTGGTTTCTGCGAGGCAGTGGGACGGTGGAACTGTCAATGCGCTTTTAAGGTAGTGGTTAACGACGAGGACAGAAGTCCAAGGAGAGACGCGTGGCGGTGGCCGTTCTAGCTTCTGAGTAAACAAAAAATAATTATAACGCCAATACATGTGTCCTGTTTTGTCACGTCAATACACTAGGCAGGGGGTGGGAAGGGGGTGTTGTCCTATCCACTGTGCCAACGTTGCAAGCCTACGTGACAGCCACCCCGCCTAAGCGACGGGAGCAACATAACGGCGAGAACTGGCAGGGGGCCCAACTTGACGGCCGTTAGCCTGATTTTTTGTATTGAAACATAAAGTTTAATTCGTGCCAAAAAAGACCCTCTGAGTATTTGGCACACCAACTGTAGTCATCCCGGCTGATTTCAGGGAACTTGGGTACCGTGTTGCCTGTACACCCCAACTTTCAGGCGGCCAACATAATTGTCATATCCGTATTTTCAATTGTAGCCGGTTATATTTCTTCTTTTATTTCTAAGTAAAAATTATAAGATATAACATTAACTTCTGTTCCAAGATCGCATAAACCATAATGCGAGGTTTCTTTAAATATGCAGGGAAGAATAGGCTTACCCACATCTTTTACCTTTGTTTTACCTTCAACCAATACGGAAGTCTCTTCATCAAGTTCAACTATGTTACAATGTGCGTATATAGCCATAATTTCTCCTTGGTTACCTCTTCATCTTTGGTTTCTTCCAGATGTTCCACGATTTCTGGCATACTTTCTTCTTCCTTCTTCTCCTGTACTGCTTTAACCTGTTCATATTCAAGAATATGCTTTTGTGCAGTGTTAGGGAAAGGCATCTCATGTATTGGTTCTAGGGAGGCCAGCGTTGCTTTATCTTCTCTTTTCTTCTCAGGTTCGGGTGGTGGATCATACTTAACCGAACCCTCTTTTGGAGCTTTTATATGTTCTGTAAAAGCTCTAACAACTTCCTACACAAGATATGAATCCAAAAAAAGTTCTTTAGATAATTCTTTAACATGGCCCTTTTTATTATAGTCATGAATGCAATCATGTTCTATTTCTATGCCTCCTTCACTTCCTAGACCAAAATTCCATGAAACTCTAGGATCACGAATTCTATTAAGTAAAGCCCAAGCTTTAGGTATAGAAAGATTCATAAAGGCTTCTTCCGTGAAAGAGTCTAGTGCAAATTTGTTAGGTTCAATTACACTGCCATAAAATATATGCAATAACTACCATTCAGGTAAATCATGATGAGGACATAGACGTAGTAAATCTTTAAATCTGATATAAGCTCTAACTAATCCTTCATTAGAGCGATTCTTCCAAGTCATTATAAGATGCCTGATTCCAAAAGATTTTGATAATGGATAATATTTTGCTAGAAATTCACAGGCTAGATTATCCTAAGCAGTATTGGCTTCAGGGGGTAGAGATCTATACCATGAGAGAGCTGAACTAGTCAAAGTCTGACTAAAAAGTTTAATCCTTACCTCATCAGCGGTATATCCCGTCAATAGAAAAGTGCCACATATATCTTTGAAACATGCAATATGCTCATATGGATCAGGATCTTCTTCATCTCCAGTAAATTGCTTCTTTTGTAGAATACTAAGTAGTAGAGGATTTATTTCAAACCCCCTTGTCTTCTTATTTGAGTTGTCTCTTTTGTAAATATCATAGGGCTTCGCAAAGTAGTTGAGTGGGTTAGCACTAGTCATATGCTCAGACTCCATCATGTTGGTGGAAACCTCTAACTCAAAACAAAATTTAGCAAGACAAAAATAAATAAGCAAAAACTAAAAGACCTACAATGCTTAACTTCCTGGCAACGGCGCCAGAAAATAGCTTGATGACTGCAAGTGCACAAATTGTTTGTAGCTAGTTTTGAAATAAAGATATCGATCCCACAGGGAGCAGGAGTCTGAAGTATAATAATTCTTGAAATAAATATTATGATAGAAATGCTAAATAAAGTTCTAAATAACAAGATAAAATCCGAGTATTGTGTAAAAGGGTGTTTTTGGGTTTTAGGTATAAGAGCAACAATAAAGTAAAGTAAAACAACTGAATACAAAAAGTAAGTACCGCGTATGTAAGAGAGATTGGAACTGCAATAGGGAAAAAGCATTCTCAGGGAGTAGCGGATACACCACTAGCATTATAAGGAGCTAAGATAAAGATTATCATCATGAACATTCTCAACTATGTATGTGTGGGAGGAACTTCGTATTTTGACAAATGGGCAACAATCGCTGCTCATATCATCCTCATAACCACAGTAGTCAGCAATCGACACCAATCGATTTACTGTGTTATTAAGGGACATAATCCCGTAGGACGTATCCCATGGCATGGATAGTGTTCCGTGAGTTTCCTTGGTTTCCCAACTTGATACGTAAGGGGTGACAATAGCTTTATAGTCACTGTAAGTGCTAGCACACCTCCGTCTACCAACAAGTAGTTCCCTCCATCAAGTCCCCATGAGAGGAAAATATTGAGAGGTCGACTTCTCTCAACATTAAGATGTAGAAAATCTAACACATGGTCACAACAATGAATATCATAATAGACTTTATCTTATTTCAATCTCATACTAGGGTTTCTCCATCTCCCCAAGAACTAATGATCTACTCAGACATGGAGGCAAGCAACATCATGGCAATAACAACGGAATCTAGCATAGATGAATAGTACTTGTATAAATCCACAACGAGTACAGAAATTACAACAAGATCTAGAAAATATGTAGATGGGATGGATGGAGCTTGTGATGATGCAGTGGTGGATGATAAAGATCGATACCTTAGCCTCCTGTATCTGTGAAGGGCTAAGATGGATCCCTGGTGGATGAGTTCCCCCTTACATGCATTCCGGAGGTGAGGTTTCTGCGATTTATGGGTGTTCTGTATGTCGTCTCTTCGAACCAGTTGCACGGGGTGAAATTATTTGAGGAGGCGGAGGCAGCGCCAACTATACGGTCGAACTATACAGCTGGAAAATTTATTCTGGTCATATAGTTGGTCGTTGAACCCTCTGCCTCCTTTGTTTACTTCTGGTTTTCTTCTGGTATTATTAACATTTCCCAAATAAGAAATTTACGTTGTTTTGACTCCTTTTCTCCTTAGTACAACTGCTCCAAGAATTGTATCCATTGGATCCATCATTTGTCCTGATCCTGGTGAAAATAGACATAAAATGTGCGCGCGGGCGCTGTAAAATACCAAGATCCTACATCTACAATGCAAAATAATAATTCAAAACATGATGCAAATATGCACTCATCATTTATGAAAAGAACAGACATGGAATGACTCTAACTGTGGTTAATGAAAAGAACACACGCGTAATGACTCTCGTGGATCCATATCTGGTTTATGAAAAGAACATACAAGCAATGACTCTAGTGCTGGTTTAGGATAAGAACACACATGCAATGACTCTAGTGGATCCATGTGGTTTGTGAAAATAACACACATGCAATGGCTCTAGTGGATCCATGTGGTTTATGAAAAGACCAGACATGCAACTTCTCTAGGTGTGGTTAATTAAAAGAACACACATGCAATGACTCCAGTGTTGGTTTCGGTTAAGAACACACATGCAATTAATCTAGTGGATCCATATTGGTTTGTGAAAAGAACACACATGCAATGACTCTAGTGGATCCATGTGGTTTATGAAAATAATAGACATGCAATGACTCGAGCTGTGGTTAATGAAAAGAACACACATGCAATGACTCTAGTGCTAGTTTAGGATAAGAACACACACGCAATGACTCTAGTGGATCCATATGTGATTTGTGAAAAGAACACACATGCAATGACTCTAATGGATCCATGCGGTATATGAAAAGAATAGACATGCAATGACTCTAGCTGTGGTTAATGAAAAGAACACACATGCAATGACACAAGTGGATCCATATGTGGTTAATGAAAAGAACACACATGGAATGACACTGGTGGATCCATATGTGGTTTGTGCAAAGAACACACATTGAATGACACTGGTGGATCCGTGTGGTTTATAAAAAGAATAGACATGCAATGAATCTAGTGGATCCATGTGTGGTTTATGAAAAGAACACACATGCAATTACTCTAGTTGTGGTTCATGAAAAGAACACACATGCAATGACACTGGTGGATCCATGTGGTTCATGAAAAGAACACACATGCAATGAATTTGGTGGATCCATATGTGGTTTATGAAAAGAACACACAAGCAATGACTCTAGTGCTGGTTTAGGATAAGAACACACATGCAATGAATTTGGTGGATCCATATGTGGTTTATGAAAAGAACACACAAGCAATGACTCTAGTGCTGGTTTAGGATAAGAACACACATGCAATGACTCTAGTGGATCCATATGTGGTTTGTGAAAAGAACACACATGCAATGATTCTAGTGGATTCATGTGGTTTATGAAAAGAATAGACATACAATTACTTTAGCTATGGTTAATGAAAAGAACACACATGCAATGACTCTGGTGGATCCATATGCGGCTTATGAAAAGAACACACAAGCAATGACTCTAGTGCTGGTTTAGGATAAGAACGCACATGCAATGACTCTAGTGGATCCATATGTGGTTTGTGAAAAGCACACACATGCAATGACTCTCGTGCTAGTTTGGATAAGAACACACATGGAATGTCTCTAGTGGATCCATATGTGGTTTGTGAAAAGAACACACATGCAATGCCTCTAGTGGATCCATATGTGGTTCATGAAAAGAACACACATGCAATGCCAGTTGTGGATCCATGCGGTTTACGAAAAGAAAACACATGCAATGACTCTGATGGATCCATATGTAGTTTGTCAAGAGAGCATACATGCAATGACTCTAGCTGTGGTTTATGAAAAGAACACGCATGCAATGACTCTAGTGTTGGTTTATGAAAAGAACACACATGCAATGACACTGGTGGATCCATTTGGTTTATCCTAAGAACACACATGCAATGTCTCCGGTGGATCCATGTGGTTTTTGAAAAGAACACACATGCAATGACTCTGGTGGATCCATATGTGGTTTGTGAAAAGAACACACATGCAATGCCTCTAGTGGATCCATGTGGTTTATGAAAAGAACTGACATGCAATGACTCTAGCTGTGGTTAATGAAAAGAACAGACATGTATTGACTCTAGTGGATCTGTATGTGGTTTGAGAAAAGCACACACATGCAATGACTCTAGTGCTGGTTTAGCATAAGAACACACATGCAATGACCCTAGTGCTGGTTTATGATAAGAACACACATGTAATGACACTGGTCGATCAATATGTGCTTTGTGAAAAGAACACACATGGAATGACTCTGGTGGATCCATAATGCAGTGATTCTAGCGCTAGCTTAGGATAAGAACACACATGCAATGACACTGGTGGATCCATGTCGTTTATGAAAAGAACACAAATGCAATGACTCTAGTGGATCCATATGCGGTTTAAGAAAAGAAATAACATGCAATGACTCTAGCTATGGTTTATGAAAAGAACACACATGCAATGACACTGGTTGATCCTTGTGGTTTACGATAAGAACACACAAGCAATTACTCTAGTGTTGGTTTAGGATAAGAACACACATGCAATGACTCTAGTGGATCCATATGTGGTTTGTGAAAAGAACACACATGCAATGACTCTAGTGGATCCATGGGTTTATGAAAAGAACACAGATGCAATGCCACTGGTGGATCTATGTGCTTTATGAAAAGAACACTCATGCAATGACTCTAATGGACCCATATGTGGTTTGTGAAGAGAACATACATGCAATGACTCTAGCTGTGGTTTATGAAAAGAACACACATGCAATGACTCTAGTGTTGGTTAAAAAAACACACATGCAATGACACTCGTGGATCCATGTGGTTTATGATAAGAACATAGATGCAATGACTCTAGTGGATCCATGTGGTTTTCGAAAAGAACACACATGCAATTACTCTGGCGTATCCTTATGTGGTTTGTGAAAAGAACACACATGCAATGCCTCTAGTGGATCCATGTGGTTTATGAAAAGAACTGTCATGCAATGAATCTAGTTGTGGTTAATGAAAAGAACACACATGCAATGACTCTAGTGGATCCATATGTGATTTAAGAAAAGAACAGACATGCAATGACTCTAGCTGTGGTTTATGAAAAGAACACACATGCAATGACACTGGTGGATCCAACTAGTTTATGATAAGAACACACATCAAATGACTCTGGTGGATCCATGTGATTTTCGAAAAGAACACACATGCAATGACTCTGGTGGATCCATATGTGGTTTGTGAAAAGAACACACATGCAATGCCTCTAGTGGATCCATGTGGTTTATGAAAAGAACTGACATGCAATGACTCTTGTCGTGGTTAATGAAAAGAACACACATGCAATGACTCTAGTGGATCCATATGTGGTTTAAGAAAAGAACACACATGCAATGACTCTAGCTGTGGTTTATGAAAAGAACACACATGCAATGACACTGGTGGAACCATGTGGTTTATGATAAGAACACACATGCAATGACTCTGGTGGATCCATGTGATTTTTGAAAAGAACAAACACGCAATGACTCTAGTGGATCCATGTGGTTTATGAAAAGAACTAACATACAATGACTCTAGCTGTGGTTAATGAAAAGAATACACATGCAATGACTTTAGTGGATCCATATGTGGTTTCTGAAAAGCACACACATGCAATGACTCTACTGCTGGTTTAGGATAAGAACACACATGCAATGACACTGGTGGATCCATATGTGATTTAGGAAAAGAACACACATGCAATGACTCTAGTGCTGGTTTGTGATAAGAACACACATGCAATGACACTGGTCGATCCATATGTGGTTTGTGAAAAGAACACACATGGAATGACTCAGGTGGATCCATAATGCAATGATTCTAGCGCTAGCTTAGGATAAGAACACACATGCAATGACACTGGTGGATCCTTGTCGTTTATGAAAAGAACACACATGCAATGACTCTAGTGGATCCATATGTGGTTTAAGAAAAGAATAGACATGCAATGACTCTTGCTGTGGTTTATGAAAATAACACACATGCAATGACACTGGTGGATCCTTGTGGTTTATGATAAGAACACACAAGCAATGACTCTAGTGCTGGTTTAGGATAAGAACACACATGCAATGACTCTAGTGGATCCATTTGTGGTTTGTGAAAAGAACACACATGCAATGACTCTAGTGGATCCATGTGGTTTATGAAAACAACAGACATACATTTACTCTAACTTTGGTTAATGAAAAGAACACACATGCAATGACTCTGGTGCATCCATATGCGGTTTATGCGAAGAACACACAAGCAATTACTCTAGTGCTGGTTTAGGATAAGACAACACATGCGATGACTGTAGTGGATACATATGTGGTTTGTGAAAAGCACACACATGCAATGACTCTAGTGCTAGTTTAGGATAAGAACACACATGGAATGACTCTAGTGGATCCATATGTGGTTTGTAAAAATAACACACATGCAATGACTCTAGTGGATCCATATGTGGTTCATGAAAAGAACACACATGCAATGCCACCTGTGGATCCATGTGGTTTATGAAAAGAACACACATGCATTGACTCTGATGGATCCATATGTGGATCCATGTGGTTTATGAAAAGAACACACATGCATTGACTCTGATGGATCCATATGTGGTTTATGAAAAGAACACACATGCAATGACACTGGTGGATCCATGTGGTTTATGATAAGAACACACATGCAATGACTCTGGTGGATCCATGTGATTTTAGAAAATAACAAACACGCAATGACTCTAGTGGATCCATGTGGTTTATGAAAAGAACTGACATACAATGACTCTAGCTGTGGTTAATGAAAAGAACACACATGCAATGACTCAAGTGGATCCATATGTTGTTTCTGAAAAGCACACACATGCAATGACTCTACTGCTGGTTTAGGATAAGAACACACATGCAATGACACTGGTGGATCCATATGTGATTTAGGAAAATAACACACATGCAATGACTCTAGTGCTGGTTTATGATAAGAACACACATGCAATGCCACTGGTCGATCCATATGTGGTTTGTGAAAAGAACACACATGGAATGACTCAGGTGGATCCATAATGCAATGATTCTAGCGCTAGCTTAGGATAAGAACACACATGCAATGACACTGGTGGATCCTTGTCGTTTATGAAAAGAACACACATGCAATGACTCTAGTGGATCCATATGTGGTTTAAGAAAAGAACAGACATGCAATGACTCTTGCTGTGGTTTATGAAAATAACACACATGCAATGACACTGGTGGATCCTTGTGGTTTATGATAAGAACACACAAGCAATGACTCTAGTGCTTGTTTAGGATAAGAACACACATGCAATGACTCTAGTAGATCCATTTGTGGTTTGTGAAAAGAACACACATGCAATGACTCTAGTGGATCCATGTGGTTTATGAAAACAACATACATACATTTACTCTAACTTTGGTTGATGAAAAGAGCACACATGCAATGACTCTGCTGGATCCATATGCGGTTTATGCGAAGAACACGCAAGCAATTACTCTAGTGCTGGTTTAGGATAAGACAACACATGCGATGACTATAGTGGATACATATGTGGTTTGTGAAAAGCACACACATGCAATGACTCTAGTGCTAGTTTAGGATAAGAACACACATGGAATGACTCTAGTGGATCCATATGTGGTTTGTGAAAATAACACACATGCAATGACTCTAGTGGATCCATATGTGGTTCATGAAAAGAACACACATGCAATGCCACTGGTGGATCCATGTGGTTTATGAAAAGAACACACATGCATTGACTCTGATGGATCCATAGGTGGATCCATGTGGTTTATGAAAAGAACACACATGCATTGACTCTGATGGATCCATATGTGGATCCATGTGGTTTATGAAAAGAACACACATGCATTGACTCTGATGGATCCATATGTGGTTTGTGAAGAGAACAAACATGTAATAACTCTAGCTGTGGTTTATGAAAAGAACACACATGCAATGACTCTGATGGATCCATATGTGGTTTGTGAAGAGAACAGACATGTAATGACTCTAGCTGTGGTTTATGAAAAGAACACACATGCAATGACACTCGTGGATCCATGTGGTTTATGATAAGAACACATACTCAATGACTCTGGTGGATCCATGTGGTTTCTGAAAAGAACACACATGCAATAACTCGGGTGGATCCATATGTGGTTTGTGAAAAGAACACACATGCAATGACTCTAGTGGATCCATGTGGTTTATGAAAAGAACAGACATACAATTACTCTAGCTTTGGCTAATGAAAAGAACACACATGCAATGACTCTAGTGGATCCATATGCGGTTTATGCAAAGAACACACACGCAATGACTCTAGTGCTGGTTTAGGATAAGAACACACATACAATGACTCTAGTGGATCCATATATTGTTTGTGAAAAGCGCGCAAATGCAATGACTCTAGTGGATCCATATGTGGTTCATGAAAAGAACACACATGCAATGCCACTTGTGGATCCATGTGGTTTATGAAAAGAACACACATGCAATGACTCTGATGGATCCATATGTGGTTTGTGAAGAGAACATACATGCAATGACTCTAGCTATAGTTTATGAAAAGAACACACATGCAATGACTCTAGTGTTCGTTTATGAAAAGAACACACATGCAATGACACTGGTGGATCCATGTGGTTTATCATAAGAACACAGATGCAATGACTCTGGTGGATCCATGTGGTTTTTGAAAAGAACACATATGCAATTACTCTGGTGTATCCATATGTGGTTTGTGAAAAGAACACACATGCAATGCCTCTAGTGGATCCATGTGGTTTATGAAAAGAACTGACATGCAATGAATCTAGTTGTTGTTAATGAAAAGAACACACATGCAATGACTCTAGTGGATCCATATGTGATTTAAGAAAATAACAGACATGCAATGAGTCTAGCTGTGGTTTATGATAAGACCACACATGAAATGACTCTGGTGGATCCATGTGATTTTCGAAAAGAACAGACATGCAATGACTCTGGTGGATCCATATGTGGTTTGTGAAAAGAACACACATGCAATGCCTCTAGTGGATCCATGTGGTTTATGAAAAGAACTTACATCAATGACTCTTGCCGTGGTTAATGAAAAGAACACACATGCAATGACTCTAGTGGATCCATATGTGGTTTAAGAAAAGAACAGACATGCAATGACTCTAGCTGTGGTTTATGAAAAGAACACACATGCAATGACACTGGTGGATCCATGTGGTTTATGATAAGAACACACATGCAATGACTCTGGTGGATCCATGTGATTTTTGAAAAGAACAAAACGCAATGACTCTAGTGGATCCATGTGGTTTATGAAAATAATAGACATGCAATGAATCGAGCTGTGGTTAATGAAAAGAACACACATGCAATGACTCTGGTGCTAGTTTAGGATAAGAACACACACGCAATGACTCTAGTGGATCCATATGTGATTTGTGAAAAGAACACACATGCAATGACTCTAGTGGATCCATGTGGTTTATGAAAAGAACAGACATACAATTACTCTAGCTGTGGTTAATGAAAATAACACACATGCAATGACTCTAGTGGATCCATATGTGGTTTATGCAAAGAACACACACGCAATGACTCTAGTGCTGGTTTAGGATAAGAACAAACATACAATGACTCTAGTGGATCCATATATGGTTTGTGAAAAGCGCGCAAATGCAATGACTCTAGTGGATCCATATGTGGTTCATGAAAAGAACACACATGCAATGACACTTGTGGATCCATGTGGTTTATGAAAAGAACACACATGCAATGACTCTGATGGATCCATATGTGGTTTGTGAAGAGAACATACATGCAATGACTCTAGCTATAGTTTATGAAAAGAACACACATGCAATGACTCTAGTGTTCGTTTATGAAAAGAACACACATGCAATGACACTGGTGGATCCATGTGGTTTATCATAAGAACACAGATGCAATGACTCTGGTGGATCCATGTGGTTTTTGAAAAGAACACATATGCAATTACTCTGGTGTATCCATATGTGGTTTGTGAAAAGAACACACATGCAATGCCTCTAGTGGATCCATGTGGTTTATGAAAAGAACTGACATGCAATGAATCTAGTTTTTGTTAATGAAAAGAACACACATGCAATGACTCTAGCGGATCCATATGTGATTTAAGAAAAGAACAGACATGCAATGACTCTAGCTGTGGTTTATGATAAGAACACACATGAAATGACTCTGGTGGATCCATGTGATTT